>VXBP01001155.1:611671-624652 GCA_013400115.1 Rhinopomastus cyanomelas | reverse complement strand
GCAAAGAAAGCGTTAAGTATCTCTGCCTTCTCTGCATCCTCTGTCTGCAGGGCATCCACCTCATTCAGCAGGGGGCCTACGTTGCCTCTAGCGTTAGTTTTACCTGCAATGTATTTGAAGAAGCCCTTTTTGTTGCCCTTGACCTCTCTTGCAAGGTTTAATTCCAAGGAGGCCTTGGTCTGTCTAGTTGCATCCCTACATTCTCTTACCAGAGCCTTATAATCACCCCAAGTGGCCACCCCCTCCTTCCATGACCTATAGGCTTGACCCGGTTGGCTCAGTTGGTAGAGCATGGGAGTCTGAATCCTGGGGTCCTGGGTTCAAACCCCATGTAGGACACCTTGAGACAGTACTGTAGCTCCAGCAGAGGGGATTGGACTTAGATAATCTTCTGAGGTCCCTTCCAACCTCTAACATTAGTGATTCTTCCTCTTCAGTTTGCCCAGTAGTTCCCTGGTTAACCACACGGGTCTTTTGGCCCCCTTCCTTGACTTATTCCTTCTTGGGATACTCATTTCTTGTGCTGCAAGAAAGCAGTCTTTGAATGTTTGCCAGCTATCCTGAGCTCCCTTGCCTGCCAGTACCGTGCCCCATGGGATGTCCCCTAGCAATTGCTTGAGAAGGCCAAAGTTGGCCCTCCTGAAGTCCAGAGTTGTGGTTCTGCTGGCTATTCTGTCCCTACCACACGAGACCCTGAACTCCACCATCTCATTGTCACTGCAACCAAGGCAACCCTCTACCTTCACTGCTTCAACCAGAGCCACCTTGTTGGTGAGGTCAAGATCCAGCAGCGCTCCTCTCCTAGTGGACTCCTCTACCATCTGCATCAGGAAATTGTCAGCAATGCACTTGAGGAACCTCCTGGACTGTGGGTGGCTGGCCGAGTGGGTCTTCCAGCAGATATCAGGGTAGTTAAAATCCCCCACGAGATGTGTGAGTCTCATCAAGCCATAGCTGGACCTTTTAGCAAAATAGAAAAAGATTACTGTAATAGGAAATATGTGAGTACTTCTAGTGCAAGTCAAGAAAGGCTGAGAAAAGTAATTTGGGATGAAATCACATTCCAGTGAGTATAAATTTGGCTGTACATAAGCTGAAGACTAGCTGAGAGCCAGCCAAGTGTTGGCCATTGAAGTGTCTGCTGCCTTTTGAAAGGTATTGTAGCATATTATCAAATTTGCCTAGAATATAAGATTATTTATTTATGATTGCATAAACTTTAACACGTGTGTGGTTGCCCCACATAAGCCCTGAGCTTTTGCTGTTGGAATGTCATGCCTTCTGACATCGCAGTTGTTTTTGATGGACAGTAATTAGTTTTCAACATATAGAGTCTAATGGTACGTATGTCGCTTCTATATTGATTCAGGCAGTGATTTATAAAGTCAAGATTCAGTTTTATGAGCACGTAAGTAATCCCTACACTTTTGAATCCATTTTGTATGCTATCTGAAACTTTCAGTATTGTGAAATTTCAATTTCAGAGTGCAGTTGCCAGAAATTTAATACTATATGTTTGGTAAGTCTTCAAATGATGAAGTTAAATATAATTTAGAAATGAATAGGTTATAGAAGTGCATTTGATTATTAACTAATAAACCAGTATGATGGTAGTATGATGTAAATGTGGACACAAACTTTGTAAATATCTCACACTGCATGCTGGGATCCACTGTAATAAAGATAAAAATAAAATGGGAATATAGCACTGTGGAAACAAAAACACATAATGGATCAACAAGCCTCATAGATTTTGTACTCTCTGTGGTTATAGAAAGGAGTTGAAGCATCTTGAAAACAGCCATCCCTTAACAGTTAGTTTAAAACCAAACACAGCTTGAACCATTAGAACAATATAAGCAAAAAAAAAAAAAAGAAGAGACAACATTGATCGATTTATAAGAATTTGTTTTGGATAAGCTTGCAGCTCCTTCAGGGAAACAGTATGTGACTTTCTCAGGTGTTTCTGGGTGCTCTGCTCTGTTGCTGAAGCCTTAGCAGTCAGAAAACAATCAGCCCAGCGTGCTCTTAAAATACTGTTGTTTAAACATCCCCTGCTTCTGTACATATTGCATATTCTGCGTGCTGGAAACGGAACACAATCCTCCTTTTCTTGAAAAGTGTGTTCCTAGCATAAAGTAGATGCCTGCTTTTCTGATTTGGAACATCTAAACTCTTGCTTCATGAACAGTCATGAGTCAAAAAACTGAAGAATATTATTGGCACGTTCTGAGTCATATTGCTATTTTAATATCTACACATTACACTTGCACAGCTTCTCACAAGGGAATGAATTACCTCCAGACAAAAAAAGGAAAAATAAAAAAAAAGAAAGAAGAAGAAGACAGAAAGAAAGAGGAAAAAAAAAGGCATGGTTTGTGTTTTCCTAATCTTCTAACTCTAAATGTATACACAATCTTTCTGAAAATATCTTTTCAATTACTAACAGATTTTTTTATAATCATTAAAATTAATGTGTCTAATGAATTTATAAAGATTATAGAGAATTTCATTATCTGGATTTACTGTGCTTGGATACCAGTAAAGATCAAGGAATTCATGTTGGTTACTTATAATGAGGTAATCAGGCTTTAATGAAAATCAACAGTTATTAGATAATCAGTTCAGCCTTGTGACTACTGGCCTGTTATTGCAGGACAAGAATAATTAAAGGGCACTTAAGGTATGGAAAAAATGGCAGCCAGAAACTGCCTATGGAAGTCTCCAAAGGACAGACATTTAATAGCCCTTTATACGTTGCTATAGCAACACACTTTGATAACTCATCTGCCCACACCACAGTAAAACAAGGGGCACAGGGCTCCTCAGAAAGTGCAATCTCCTTTAAGCAGATCTATAAGCACTGCAGATGAACAGAACTCTAAACATTCCTGCATGAATATTCATGAACTAAGTTGTTTTTTGTTGCCTGCCTAGTCAGCAGTCACAAAACACATGGTGTGTGTTGGCAGCATCTTGCCTAGGTAGAGGGCTATGGACTGAGGCAATGGCAGGAACCAGGACCTGTGAGGCTGACTGACATTTCCATCTGTAGCAAAGGCTGGTAATTAACAGGAAGGAGTGTGCCTGCAGCATTGCACCATCTGCTAGGGAAACGGCTCAATAAGAAAGGAGCTGGATATCATCTCAGTGGTGGCTCGATCTGGTTCTGACATGAGGCTGGGCATCTGTTAGCTGAGGAGATAGGCTATTAGGAAATTCAGCTGGGAATGAACAACATGGAAAGAGCACTCTGACCTAGCCCATAAAAGCATCTCTTCAGAAATGGTGTCTTTTTATCTTACTTACACAAGACTTCTGAAAATGGTTTGCTGAGGGACCATTATGGATCTGTTTGAAGTTACACAATGGTTTCAAAAATGCTGCTTAATTCCAACATGAAATTCTTGAAATCAGGATACAGCTGACATCTTTTGACAATAGAGCTAATTTCAGAGTGAGGATATGAGGTTAAATTCCTTCTTCAGTTGTTTGGTTTTTAGGAGCAGGAAAGAAAGCAAACTTTAACTATTGTATAGTTTAACTCTCAGAACACAGTAAGTCTGGGATACTCAAATGGAAAACTTGCACAGATGAAAGCATAAAACCTTGTCAGGTTTTAAATGTAGAGTTGTTCCAAACGTGACAGTTTAAAAGAACACTGATGTATGTTCATTCCCTCTGTGTGTATATCCATGTAAATATATATATATGTATATAAGTTTCAATTAAGCCTTTTTTCCTTATAGCAATTCAAGTAGCTTGTGGTTTGCAGAAAGAGATATTCAGGGATGAATTTTGTAGTTCAAGGTGTAAAAGTATGTTAATTCTTTGTGCTGGGAAATCAAACTATGTAACCAGTTAAGTAATGCAAACTATTCAGAAAGCAAATACTATTATTAAAGGCTTTCAAAGCATAGTACATCACAGTGTTGGCAGGAATCACAGTCTGATGTTCCTTTAGCCTTTGCTAATGTACAGGCTCAGCAAAATTTGGGTAAATTATCTGGTATTTTCTTCTAACATTCTTAAAATTCTTCGCTTGAGGAACAATTTTGTAATCTGTTCCTGTTTCAGCCACAGTGCTGAAAACGAGCATGTCCACGTCGTACGCGTAGCAACACTCTGCTGGCATCATTGTTGATTGCATTCCATCAATGCCTATGCATGCAAAGCAATCTTGGGTTGTGTTCTGTGCTGTGATGGACACCTACTGACTTGCTATAACTCAGCAAGTTTACAGTGACAATTGTCAGCGTGCGTTCGATTTTCTATCTGTGACCAATGCGTCAATGTGGTTTAGCGCCGCTCTCTCTGACTGCAGGGTAGAGTAAGTCCAGTCACACCGCATGTGCAGACTCTTGAGAGCACATACAAGTCTTTCAAGGTCCCTTCCAATTGCTAATGATTCTAAGATTCTATAAGTACTGTAGCTGGGCTGCTGCTTGCCTAGGCTGTAGAAAACTGGTTGTATACAAGAGCCATAAGGGCGATTTCAGTCTTCAGTCATCTGTATGAGTTTACTGGGCTTTTTCTGCAGTCACTGGACAAAGGGATAATACCTCCACAGAAAATTCTGAGGTTTGAAGGGGGTGATGTGACTACCTGTAGAGTTTAAACCCAATTGCCATTTCCTTCCTATAGAGCTCATAGAAATGATGAGCTCATAGAAATGCTTACATCAAGGGCCCAGGCAGATAAACTGAGTATGCAGTAAAGAACAACTATTTCTTGTTGTGGGGACATAAAATATGGAAAAGAGTGACGGTATATCTCTGAAGGTGACAGAAGTGTTTTGATCATTGTACAGAAGTATCTGACAAAGAAGAAATTTGCTTGCATAAATTTAATATTTTCTGGTTGTTGTATTTTTTTCTGGTTCCTCTCCATAGCTTTAGACATGCTCTCACTGCAAAAATAGTTTGATATTGTTTTCTGGAAACACTGGTAGATATTTGACTTTTACACATTATAGGAACTAACTTGCTCCCACAGAGCTGATACAGCTATATTTATATTTCAATTCAATTCCTTTCAAAGGGAAAGGGAAACTGTAGTCTACTCTCCTAGGGACTCAGAAACCAGTTATGTGCAATGCAATTTTAATAAAAGACATTATCACTCTGTGTGTGTATATGTATTTGTCAAAGTGTGTGGTGTGAAAGACTGGTAGGCTACAGTCTGGGGAGTGAATGCGGTCAGGACACACGGGCTTTCTGCCACTGTTTCTGTCAATACCTTTTATAGGGAGCTGTGCAAATTAGAGTGCTCACGAGTTACTCTCCTCTTACAGAGCTGCCTGCTCTCAAAACGACAGGCGACAAAGTCCTCACAGTGAAATCAACAGGCAACTGGAAAAGCAATTTTTGTGAACTTAGGGGCTAATCAAGCAGAAATCACCATTGTCTGTCCTCAGCAATTGAAAGCTGACAATTAAAGGCTGATCTACAGCCAGTAAAATGGGCAACCCATTTTTTCTTTTTTGGTTTCCCAAATACCTATTTTCTTGGCAGCGAGTTCCTCACTATTCAATCATCAGCAACATGTCTTCAGTCACCAATTTTCCCTTTTTTCCTTTTCTTTGTGTGTATGAGTATGTGTAACACTGTTCTTAAAGCTCTTTGCAGCTGGTTGTCATCTGAATGACTGCCAGTAGCCTCTGAGAGCGCTACCCCCTCCTGAACACATCATTTGGCTCCCTGAGTTTATTTACTAGTGGAAACTCCACATGCGTGGAGTCAGTCAGATGTGACTCTTGGAGGACAGAGCTGGGTGTGACTGTGGAAGTCAGTTAGAAAAGGAGACAGAAGTGCCATTTGGCAAGTGACAGGATGTGTCCTGCTGCTGTCTGAAGCCATACGCCAAGGCAGGGCAGCCCAAGAAGGCCCAGAGGAAAATTAATTTCTCATCTGCAGAGTTCTAAGACAACAGGCAGTAGAACACGGCATAGTCTTTTGGGCAGAGGATTTTCTTGGAGATGGGGTTGTTGAGGGATTTGTGGTAGTGTAAAGGGAATTATACAAATCATTTTGAGATCCACCGAAGGTTCAGTGGGCTTTCTTCTACATCTGAAATAGTTGCCTGACTATGAAAATTATTTCAAATATACAGCTGCAATTGTTCAGTTTGATATTAATTGAGAGTAAGTACATTCAGTCCCAGAAGATCTCAGCAACGCACAGAGTAAGAATTCTTTTAGGTATCATTGCTAAGAGGCCAAGATTCAGCACTGAGCTGTTAAGCCCACACACATTCTCACAGACACACAGCTCTAACCTCCATTTCCTATCTGGAAACATGCTCTCCTACTCTGTCCAGTACAGTGAACACAAAACCTGTGGGTCGTGACATCGTCTTTAGTGCAGCTAAAGAGCAGAGCGGCTAGTGGTGCGTTGTGTTGACACAAGAACGGAAAATTAAATATTTCTCCTAATTTGCATTGTATTTGCATGTATGATCCTTTCAAACACATCTGAGAATGCTGAATCAAGAAGCAAAACACTACCATTTAGAGCAAATGAGATTTTTGATGCCTTATTAACTCTGTGGGATAAGTATGAAGACCTGGTTCTGTTTTCAGATGGTATCTGAAAAATGGTAACTCCAGCTACACTATCTGAAAGGGTTAAGTCCTTCTGCTTGCCCACAGTCGGAGCCCTGTTTTCATAAACAATTCCAGAAAATGATGAGATTAGCCCAAAGGAAGGGGTGGAAGGAATCTGGGCAGGACAGATTTGAACTTAGTGAGAAGAAGCCTAGCAAAATGACTCAGGTATGATTTCTCCCAGGTTTGAACCACACAGATAATACGATGGGCGAACACCCAAGACAGGGGGCTTTTCTTCAGACTTGAAAGTCTGAATTCTTCTTAGACTAATAAAACCTTCTGCACTCTCCTTCAAAAAGCCCCCTATGCAGTTTGGTGGGGCTCTGGTGGAGAGGGATGCTGTGGGGAGACAGGGGGAGGAGGGAGGCAATAGACATATCAGGATGCTGTGAGTCTGTGATGCATTGGCAGAACTGCATAGGGAGAGTTTGCACAGCACCTGCCCACATAATAGCTGGCTCTAGCCTGTGTCATTAGCCACTCATTTGATAGGCATTAGAGTCAGCCATTAAATTAGAAATAAAATAAAAAACCCCAGAAAATAAAGAGGCAAACTACAGTGCAACAGAACAGTGAAGGAACAGTATTGTGCAAAACTTTAAAATGCTTCAGTGTTGAAGTCCAGCCCCTGCACGTGCAGAGAAACAGCTTGTGTGCACAAAGGCATTTAACTGTGCAGAGTAGGTATCTCTGTGTGTATAAAGCTTCCAGTGCTATAGAAGATGAAAAGGGGAGGAAACAAAATCTGAAGATTTACCGTGTAAAGGAGATAAAATGCTCAAAGGCCACAGCATTTGGAATGTGTTGGAGTCAGTGTGAGTCTCAATATTCCTCATAATGAAAAAGATGGGTTGTTTCTTTCTTTTTTTTCCCCCCTTGTCTCAGTCATACTACTAATTATTTAGTGGTCTTTCAAGCCTTTTGTAATCTCAACTTGAGAAAGCACTGAAAGATATTAATTCTTAGCCATGTGTCTCATAAATGAAGGCCATTCTGCTATACTTAATGACAAGGCTGAGGCAGCAAGATGTCATTTGCTTTTTTCTCGGTTTTTAAATTGCTTTCTAAATGAACTACAGCTGTGAGGGCCAGGTGCTGTGATCCCTTTAGAAAGATCAGGAAATGATGAAATCCAAAATTTCAAAGTGTGATGGATGTCAGCTCCCGATTTGGTGTGTGTGTGAGGTCACCCCCATGCACCTGGTGCTATCTCCACAGCAGAATCACTTTACTGTGGAAAAAAATAATAGATGCACATGTCGAGTGTAAGAGTAACAATGTAAGATGCAGTTTATAATTATCCCTTTGTTTTCTCCTCATCAACATGGAAATGACGGATGTAGAGTGTGTGTGCTGCTTGTTCTAGGTGCTGCTGAGCACATTAAAGCAAGTTTTTAGTTAAAATAACGGATGTGGCTGGGTAGCGAGTTGAGCAGCCACCACACAGGGAGTGCAATGCTAGAAAAATAAGATCTCACTAACTATTTAATTAGAAATCGTAGCTGCAAGGTCAAGAACTCTATTAGCTAACATTTATTTTACAGAACGTGGCTTGGAAGGTGACTGAGGTGTGCTGGAGCAAACAAATTTTTTTGTTCCAATTACTCCAGACTTTTTTTATCTGATTCTGTGATAATTTAAGAAGATTGGCTGAAGCCTTTTAAAACACACTGTTGAAACATCAGTGCTGTCTTTACTGAAGTTACATCTTAATCCTAAAGAATCAGCACATAGCCCTAGCAAGAGGGACATACTGTCAGGAAAATGCACATAAAACACGGATGTGGAAGGCTAGAGTCCTACTCTCTGATGATGTAATTTGACACATTGCTGGTGTTGCACAGGCTGCTGCAGATTCTGGGCTACTTGCAGATATTGTTGACAGTTTCCACCATTGTGCTTCTCTCTGTGCATTGGCCAAATTGTTCTCCTGAACTGGCTCAAAGACTTATTCACTCTGGCAATCCACCAAAAAGATCTAGTCCACAAATGTAATGTATGTGGAATTCAGCCTCTGGACTGTCCAGTTTGGGCACAAATAAAACCATCTGGAGGCAATGTTCTCTGTATGTAAGGATACGCGGCATCTTCTGCTGAGTCTTCATAGCAGATGAGTGGAAATTAAAATGACCACACCCCAAGTTTCCCAGGGCTCAGGATGGTTTTAGTTGCAGACTAATCCTTTGAAAACTGCATCGTTTTACGTTAAACGTATCTAAGCGCTGGACTTCTTTAGGGGCTCAGGTTCTCACAACTCCTGCATCATCAAGCTGGATTAGAAACACTTTGTAAGCAGGATTTTGGCTTTCAGTACATTGTCATCCTTAGGTAAAACGTAGCCAAAGCCACATGCAGACGTGAATAAAAAATTAAATTACTGAGTGTAGAGTGAAACTTCAGAACAGCAGCACCACATCATCAGAATGAATGTCTGGGATGTTTGCCTCACAAAATGCTGTACATATTACGTGTGGTGAAAATTCTTCCTTTGCTAGGAATTTTTCAACATTGATTTGAGTAACATCTTAGTGTGTCAAAGAACTGTCTGCAAAACTGCCAGCTCAGACAAACACTTTTAAGATTCTTGTAATAGGCCTAAACATCTAGTTACTTATCTGCATTTTGAAAAGTAGATGAATGCTGAAAAGTCTGCTGTAGAGTCCCATACTGAGCAAACAATGCTTGCATTTTATTTTCTGAGAAAGCAGAATGCTCAAATTTTGCCCAGTCCCATAACTTCTTTGGGATGTCAAATCAAGTGATTGCAAATGAGTTCACATCTCCTATCTACAGATTTCAAAGTCATCCATTGCTATGAACAAAGAACAACAAGAATGTTTTAAATCTGAAGGAAAAACAAGGGCATGTTCCTAAGAAGCAGTGAATTATGGATACAAACTTATCTACATTCCTGATGTAGAAGTTAAAAAGTATTTTTTTCTTGAATCCACAAAATATTTAGACCCAGACTAGCTACAACACTTTCAGAATTGCAAAGAAGTCATTTGGGCTTTGAGACAGATCACAGATCACAGAACACTAAGGATTGGAAGGGACCTCGAAAGATCATCTAGTCCAATCCTCCTGACACAGCAGGATCACCTAGACCAAGGCACACGGGAACACATCCAGGAGGGTTTTAAACATCCCCAGATTGATATGCTTCTGGGTTATGGGACTGTCATTGTTACAAAACCAACTGCTCTGAAAATCTTTTTATCTGTGTTGAAATCTATATGAAAGCACCAGATTGAGATTTCATGTGTTTGAAATCCAGATACCAAGTCTGTGGTTTGAACTTATCTAGCTTTCTGTTGGTTTGGTTTTCAGGAGACATTGTAAGAAACTAAACTTTCATTACCTTGTGTAATGATAAATTCATTAATTTTTTTAATACAGAAAGAAGGGAAAAGAAACTAAAACTGCACCACCCTTCATTCTCACTGGAGGAAATCAATTGTTGACCCCCAGGGAGTCATTAATTTTTCCAACACAGCTGCAACAAAGAAGCTTTATCCATCCTTGTGTTTCTGTTCCTTAAGGGCTTTACTGCAGTTAAAATGAGATGGATTTGTAGTGATAAGTTCTTTTTAAAATCACCTGTTTCATATAGTTCCAGGTATTTATGCTATTAAAAGATTTTTTCTTATCTTCCATCACCATGAAGCTTGATATAGTATGAGAGTAGGGGGAGAAAGGTCTTTTGTAGTCAGATTTGAATATATGGTTCCACAGATCAGCTATTTGTTAATTTTATGCATTCTGTCTCCAGTTTCTGCATCTCACAGTTTGGGCACAACAGGAGGTGACACTGTTAACTGTTACTCTTTTCACTTACTTTTTTTCCCCCTAGCTGAACATAAACATATCATTATACAGTTACACTACACTATATTTAGAGTTGATTTTTAACTATCTATTAGATGAGAAGACTGGAGCTGAGCTAAAATACCTGGAACCAACTGGGAAGTCTAAATGGATGACACCACCCACAGAAATTCGGGTGGGAGTAAGGTACTTCAACACCATGCTCATATTATTTCATTTTGCCTACTGCAGAGAATTCTTTGATGTGATGGACTAAACAAGTCAGTGTGATGTGCTGAGTGGGGTGGCTATCGGTAATTTGGGTTATCCAGGGACAAATGGTTTGGAGCCAGTGCTGAATGTTCCCTACATGGAAAAGGAACTTAGGTATCAATAGTAAGCCCCTCAAGCAATTTTTTTCTCCTTGAGGGCAAGGACTATATCTAGATGGTGAAATCTGGGAATGTTTCTTAAGTCTGACTTGGCATATTGTCAGCATCGAATGGGCACCTGGGTCTGCTTCTTGCGTATGTCTCTAATATTTGTGACTCCTTGCAGAGAAAACACAGTCTCCAGCCAGGAAGGAAGCATTAGATATTCTAGGAGATCCCTCAGCTTGGATATGCATGAGATGTCACTCAAGAACATACTGTGGAGTACATTGATCATAACTCGACCTGCGTGCCAAAATTTCTGCCAATGTGCTCATATACAGTCATTAAAATCTCAATAAGATGAAGTCGTTACCACTGTAATATTAGCAACACTAGCCATGGAGCAGGAGTGTTCTGAGCACTGAGATTTTCTCACAGGATCCTTACCTGATGAGATCACAGGGAAAGGTGTGAGGAAGATGTGTCTGCCCATCCATCCTCCACTTGACATTCAAGTTAAAGCTTTCACCTAAAAAATGAAATATTTTTTCACATCTCATTTGAGCATGATCTGAAGCACAGATTCAAGTGTCAATCATCAAAATCTGAGCTGCATATTTATTAACCAGACTGGGATATTTTTCAGATGGATCACTGTCTTTGTCTCCTGCAGGAACTATTGTGCTTTGTGAAACGATAAGATCCGCTGATTGTGTGCCCTGAACCCTTCCACACACCAAACCAGCGCTGTAACTGCTGGTATAAGGATATCTTCTAATTCTGTTTTTTAGTTTGGTTTCGTTTAGGTTTTTTTCATGAGAAGAATGTGTACCTGGCTAAAGCATCTACTTCTCAATACCTCTAAGTGTTAAAACACATTCCATGAGTTTAAACATCTCTTTATGCTCTTCCAGATCTGGATTCGATATTTATATGAAGGAACATACAGAAACCATTTCAAAATGTTGCATTTGCCAGCAGTTCCCATATACCTGAGAATACTCCACTTTTGTGTTCTGAACAAGAGTGTTATAGACACATAATCTTGGGGTAACAGGTGATGACTGACTATTCAGTGACTTCTTGGTTGCAATTCTTTGTTTATCCTCACGTAAGAGAAAGCAACTTTTTAATATACTTTGCAAATTTATTTTGTTGGTAGCCTGTTTCTTACATGTAGAGACTCGTTAATTAAAACCTGACAGCTATAAATAACTACATGAACTAAAGTAACCTCAAAATAATTGCATTAATTCCAAAGAAGCCATTTTAAGTATAAATTTGACTGTGTGATGCTTCACTAATATATATGATGGGTATAAAAGAAGAGTCAAACACCTAAGATTGAGTATATCCCTTGAGAAAGAGAAACTTAATTGTGGAGCACCTAAAGTAATGGTAACTGTTCTGCCTATGTGTCTGAGATGTTTATATACTGTGTTTTCTGCAAGTTCAGTCTTAAATACACCCTGGAAAGGAAGTGCTACAAACATTGCCTGCCTTAGACATCTGTGCTCCTCTTAGAGTCAAAATATCTGAGCATCCTTACATTGATCCTCAGGCATCCTGAGGAAGAAAAGAGAGAAATGCAGACATTTCCTTCTTATGCACAGATAACAAGGTGCCTATTTTTAAAACTGAGTTTAAGAATCGTTCTGCTCCTGGAAACAAACACCAGGTTTCAAGTAATTTCTTGCATCTTGATTTTCACGTTGGGTGCTTCTTCAGTGCACTGCTGTCAATTAGTTGTGCTCTTGCCATTCTAACGTAACAATTTGTTATTGTTCCTGGATCAGGGAAATAAAATTTTGGTGTCATGGCATTGTTGTTTTTTAAAGCCAGAACTCTTTCCTCGTGTGGCTCACAGCACAAGATGCTAATGAGTTGGTATCTCTGAAGGACTAGTTCAACGTGCACGGGGCAGCTCTGTGTATCATAGAATCATTAGGGATCAGAAGGGACCTAGTCCAATCCCCCTGACACAGCAGGATCACCTAGACCAAGTCACACAGGAACACCACCAGGTGGGTTTTAAATATCTCCAGTGAACCCTGAGCCCAACTTGCTGATGCAAACAAAATATCATCAAACCACTGCCTTATCTTTGTATGAGATAAAAAGGAAGGAAGGGAGGAAGGGACAGAGGGAGGGAGGAAAGAAGGAAGGAGGGAGGAAAGGAGGGTGGGAGGGAGG